>JAQPPZ010016669.1:0-11063 GCA_028583015.1 Wollemia nobilis | reverse complement strand
GATAAGTGAGAAGCTCTTAATATTTATCATTTTGAGGAACTTGTCAAGCAAGTTCAAGAATTTTTTCACCATTATTGAGACTATGCTAGAGCAAGAAGAGGATGACATTCCTCTTAAAACTCTTTCACAATTATTGATTCAACATGAAGAGTCTCTTAATCGAGACAAAGTAAATGGTCAAGTTGTCAAGGAGAATAATGTTGCCTTCAGTGCCACTAAATCTTCCTTCAAGAAGAAATACAAGGGAAGGAAAAATTAAAATTTCCAACCCAACAAGCCTAGAGTTGATTTCACTTACAACTTTTGTGGCAAGAAATGCCACAAGGAACAAAATTGTTTCAAGAAGAAGAATATTACAGAAAATGAAGCACAAGAAAAGGGTAAGGGACAAGGACCTAAGAAATTGTTTGGCATGGGAAAGAAAAAGAACAAAAATTTAAAGAAAAATTCTAATAAAAATGCCTTTGTTTGTTCCCTCTACTCCATTGACTCATCTACTTCTAATGAATGGGTGTTAGATTCTGGATGCACTAACCATATGTGTTTTGAAAAGGATAATTTTTTGGACTTTCATAAGCATTCTTCAGATTCAGTTGTCATTCGTGATAATACTAGACTTCAAGTAGAAGGTGTTGGCAATGTTGTAATTGAAGGGAAATTACTTGATAATGTCCTATATGTGCCTAACCTTAGGAGAAATTTAATTTCAATTTTGCAAGTTGCTAGAAGTGGTCACACTATTGAGTTCAATGCAACTTCATGGAGCATTATGAAAGGCATGTTACCAATCATTACATGTTATGTGAAGAATAATCTTTATGTGTTAGGTGATGCTCCTCCTAAAGTGTGTTTAGAAACTAATGTTTCTCCTAGTATCAAGCTTTGGAACTTACGGTTAGGCCATACCAACTATCAAAATATTCAAATGATGAAGTCCAAAAATTTGGTTGAAGGCTTGCCTAACATTTCACCTATTCATGGTTTGTGTGAAACATGCATCTTAGGCAAGATGAGCAAACAAAATTTTGCAAAGGACAAGTCAACAAGGGCCACACATATTCTTCAACTCATTCATATAGATATTATGGGTCCATTACATGTTAGATCACTTGGTGGTGCATCCTATATTCTCACCTTTATATATGATTATTCAAGAATGATCTTTGGGTATCTACTTAAGAATAAATCAGACTGTTTTGAGACATTCAAGGATTTCAAAGCTTTGGTAGAAAATCAAAAGGGAGCAAATAAAAAAATGATTAGAAGTGACCATGGAGGGGAGTACAATAGCAATGATTTCAATGAGTTTTGTTCTTATCATGGTATCAAAATATAGTTTACTTGTCCATACACCCCTCAACAAAATGGTGTTGCAGAGAGGAAAAATAGGACAATAATGGAGATGGAAAGATGCATACTTGGTGACCACTTACCTCAATTTCTTTTGGGTAAAGAAGCCAGTACAAAAATCTACATTCTTAATAGGTGTCCTTAAAAATAAGTTGAGGGGAAGACTCCTTATGAGGTTTGGCAAGGTAAGAATCTGAATTTGTCACACTTAAGAGTGTTTGGATGTGATGCATTTTCATATATTCCTTCAGAAAAGAAGAAGAAATTGGACAAAAAGTCTTAAAAATGCATCTTTGTTGGCTATGATGCAGAACATAGGGGCTACAGGTTATACTCACCTTCTTCACACATTGTATTTGTTTCAAGAGATGTCAAATTCAATGAAGACCTTCTTGAGTTAGAAAAGGGTGGGCTTTGTGTCAAAAGGACCAAGTGGTTGGATCATTCTAGGGGTCCTAAAGAACAGAATTTAGTTAGCCAAATGATAAATAGAAGTATGACCCTTAACATGTCTCTTATAGCTAATATAGAGAATGTTCACGAGCATACTTCTTACCAAGAAGCTTCACAACACTCTTTTTGGGTTGATTACATGAAGGTTGAGATGGATTCTCTTCTAAAGAATAAAACTTGGGATCTAGTGCCTTATCCTAATAAGAGAAATGTTATTGGGAACAAGTGGGTCTATATAATCAAGTACAATTCTAATGGAGAGATAGAAAATTATAAGGCTAGATTGGTTGCTAAGGGTTATGCTCAAAAATATGGCATTGACTATGATGAAACCTTTGCACCAATTGCAAAAATGCCCACCATTCGGCTTCTCATTGCTATTGTTGCTGCTTAAGGTTGGCAGATTTTTTAGCTTGATGTGAAAAGTGCCTTTCTAAATGGTGATTTGGATGTGGATATCTACATGAGTCAACCACAAGGATTTTTTGTATAAGGTAAGGAAACACTTGTGTGTAAACTAAATAAAACCTTGTACAGTCTGAAGCAAGAACAACATGGTACATGAAGGTTTCAAGTTACTTCTTGTCTCTTGGTTTTGATAAATGCTATTTAGATACATATCTCTATGTGCTTAGGAAGGATAACTTGGTCATTTTAATTGCTCTATTTTTTGATGACCTTGTTGTGACTGGAAATGAGAATGAGGCCATTTTTTATTTCATCTCCATATTAAAGTCAAAGTATGAAATGTCTGACCTTGGCCTTCTACAATACTATCTTGGTATGCAAGTTTATCAGCATGAGGATTGTACCTTTTTGAGTAAATCCAAGTATATTTAAGATCTTCTTAAAATATTTGATTTGGAGGATGGAAATCCTACTTCCATTCCTATTTCTACAGGGGTAAATTTTGAAGTAAGTACAAAATCTCAGTTGGCTGATGCTACATTGTATAGGCAGCTCATTGGTAGTCTTTTTTATGTTACCATCACAAGGACATATATTGCTTTTGCAGTTGGTATGATGGCTAGGTTCATGCAAAAACCTTATATTGAGCACTTACAAGCTACCAAGAAGATTTGGAAGTACCTTGCAGGTACTAAATAATTGGCACTCAAGTATTTTAGGCTTCCTTCCTTTGCTCTTTTTGGCTATGCTAATTTTGATTTTTGAGGGGATAGAATAGAAATAAAGTCTACCATAGCATATATTTTTAGTATTGGGTCTGCAACTATCTCTTGGAATTCCATGAAGAAAGATACAATTGCTCTTTCTACAATGGAAGTAGAGTATAAGGCTATAACAGTAGCTGCATAGGAAGCGGTTTGGATTCATACCCTCATGAAGAAAATTGACTTTGAGCAATTTGGTCCTTCACGTTTGCTCTTCGATAATCAATCAGCTATTGCCTTGTCTAAAAATCATGTAATACATCAAAGGAAAAAGTATGTTGAAATCCAAGACCATTTTATCAGAGAGAAGGGATTGGATGGGACTATTCAGTTGGAGTATTGCCCATCATCTTCTAATTTCATTGATTTGTTCACCAAACCTCTTCCCAAGGAGCAGCTTTGTAAGCTTAGGAACTCACTTGGTTTGATGAAGTTTTCCTCAAGGGGAATGAAGTTAGTTATACTTGTGTGATGACAACTTCATCCTTATGAGGTGTGTGCTATATATATGAGTTGATCTTTAGTGGTATAATTGCTTTTTCCATATCTTTTGAACATGGTACTTTCTTGTTTCTCTTGTGCAACTTTTGTACATGTTACTTTGTAGATGGCATTGTGCAATTATGGTATATGATGCAATTGCTTTATGCGACTCTTATACATGATACTTTCTTGTTGCCTTGTGCAACTTTGTACATTTTTTTTTTATGTAGTTGGCATTATGCAATTGGTTTATCATGGTACTTTCTTATTAGAATTTATGCTACTTTTGTACATGATATTTTATGGTTGGCTTTATGCAACCAGTGTGCACACTTTATTATTTTCATATACCTTATGCAACTCTTGTACATGATACTTTTTTCTTAGCCTTGTCCTACTTTTGGACATGGTACTTTAGAGTTTGCATTATCATGGTACTCATTTTCTTTATGCAAATTTGTACATGATATTTTTTGATCAACTATATAGCACATGACTATAAGTATGGCTTGACATCTTTTTGTGATGACTTATAGTTCACTATTTGTCAGATCAATTTTGTTATCATATTTGGATATTCATATATATTGTGGTGAATATATTTATGATGATGTATCTAACTGATCTTATGTTGAGTTGCTTTTAGATTGTAGGTACTTTCATTTGGAATTTTACAGGATTACTAAAGACACCCTTGTGATATTTTCTTATTGTCATTTGCAACCACTTGTGATTGATGGATGGCTTTTTAAGTTGCTTGTATCTGAAGCTACTCCGTTGGGGGCTTGCAGTCTCATTTTGGTCCATTTTGTATTGGTGCCTTATTGTAGACCATTATTGGTCATAGAAGATCATTGTAACTATATTACTCATTTGATTCTCATCCCCGTTTGTATCTTTAGGGGGAGAATGTTTCTTTGTCTCATAATTCCTTTCCCCAATATTGCATTAAGGGGGAGTGTTGGAATATGTAATGCAATAATGTGTAAATTATTCTTAGACTAAAATATAAAGTCTAAAGAATAATATTTTAATTAGAATATAATCCTATCTTATGTAAAATATTCCCACCCAATTAATAAATAAATTAAGGGTGCTAGGAATATTTAATTTCTTGGGAAAAAGTTATTTCCCTTTTCTAGCAAATATTAGAAGGTAACTAATCACTTTCTAATATTTGATAGATGCCACTTATCACATATATCAAAAATTAGATTGTGATAAAATTAGAAAATAACTAAAGAACTTTCTAATATTTGATAGATTGTGATAAGATTAGATTGTGATAAGATTTAGGGTTGTAGTAGAAAAGCTTCTCTTTAAATAGGGGTTTTTTCTACTACATATGAATATATCTTGTCATATTGACTTGTGTTGTAGTTTATGTTTATGCATATTGTTGCATAATGTTGAATCATTATTATACTGTTGAATCATTGAGTAATATAGAGAGCTTCATAGTGGATGTTTCCCTTCTTAATTTGAATTAGAGTTTTACCACTCAATATTTGTGTTGTGGGTTTACCTCTTTTATGTGTGATTGATCTTGTGGAGCATTCTTCAATCTTGGGGAGACTTTGCTTGTCTCACATAACAATTGTGCATTTTGGAGTGTGAGAATGAAGATTCACCTAATGGCACTAGGGAATGAAATATGGCAAGCAGTCGAGGATGGATACATACCGCAAGATACTCCACATACAAATAAATATGGTAAGCTCCTACAACTGAATAATTCAAAGGTAATGAATGGAATTTTAAAGGGTTTACATAAAATAAAGTTTGTAAAATTTATACATTGCACATTAACAAAAGATATTTGGGATAAGTTGAAAGGTATATATGAAGGAGACAACAAGGTCAAAATGGCAAAGTTTCTAAATCACAAAAAAATATTTGAAGACCTAAAGATGAAGGATGAGGAAAACATTGTTGCATATCTACTTCATGTGGATGAGGTTGTTAACTCCATGCAAGGAATTGGGTTTAAATTTGAAGAAATAGATGTTTATCATAAGATTTTAAGGTCATATCCTAAGAGGTATAGTGAAAATATTTTAGCATTATAAGAGTCAAAAGATATTGAATTTTTGACAAGGGATGAGTTACATGTAACTCTCACAACCTTTGATATGAGAATAAAAGAGGAACCTATCCCCCAGAAATAAGCAACCTTCAAAGTTGCAAAAAATTCAACGGGTAAGAAGTCAAATTCAAGAAATGAGTTATCCAGTGATGAAGAAGCAAACTATGGTAGAAGGAACAAGGACTCAAGAAAGTATAAAGGTACAAAATAAGTTAGGTATTTTAATTATGGTAAATATGGTCACTATGCAACTGATTGTCCAGAATATGGAAATAGTAGTGAGGATGAGAAACATGATCATAAGAATAGGAAAACAAGAAAATACAAGTATCAAAAGAAAAGCAGGGATGGACAAGGCAAGCAAGGAAATAAGTTTTTCCAAAGGTATAATAAGAGTTTCTATGCAGATAAGGTGAGGAAGAATTCAAGTGATAGTGATGAAAGGTCATCAGATAATAAAGAAGAAGAAATTATATTTCTAGAAGAAGAAAATGATGAGGTTAGAAAAAGGACACCAATAATTCTCAAGTGTTTTAGGTGTGGTAACTTTGGTCATATTGAATATAGTTGTACAAGGAATGGATTTAGTTTTAGTGATGATGAATATGAAGATGCTCTTGGAGGTCTAGAAGAAGAAAGTATTCTTATGGAAATAGAAGGATAAGGAAGTGTGCCTGTTGAATATAAATCATAAAGGAATGAAGATAATCTTAAAGAAAAAGAAATATAGGTAGAATTATAGGAAGGAGAAGTTGATCTTGAGGGCAAGCTTATTTCTGCCCTTAGTGCATTAAGAAAGGTAAGAAAGAAGAAATCAAAACTCAAGCTTCAATTTCAAGAATGTGATGAAGAGAAAGGAAATATTATAGAGGATTTAACAAACTCAATAGCTAAGACAAGGATATTCAAAGAGAGGTTAGAGTTAAAGGTTTTAGAATGTGAGAAATTAGAGCATGAGGTAGATTCACTAAGGAAGGAAGCAAAAGAGTCTAAAAACAAGCTACATAGGTTTCAAAGAAGATCAAAGACCTTGGGTAAGATTATCAAGGTACAAAGATCTTCATCAAACAAAATAGGTCTTGGTTTTGAATAGGTACAAAGAGAACAAGGATAATATTAAATATAAAAATCCAAGGAAGAGGAATATTCAAAAGAAGAGAGTGTAAGAGAGAGTGATACTTCTAAGGATGAGTTGGACACTAGAAAATTCAACAAGGAAAATAACAATGCACAAATGAGGAATAGATGGAACAAGAAACAACACAAGGTAGAAGATACTAAGAGATCAATGGGGTAAAGGGAAGGTTTATTTAATGGACATTGCTTCTCATTTCATAGGTTTAGGTACAAGGCTATATAGTGCAAGACACATGAAAGACAAGAATATGGAAATTTTAGAAAAATGGGCATCTCTTCTAAGGGTATTGCTAGTCTTGTAATTAGTTTGGTCATAAGGCAGTTAATTGCAGGGTTTATGATAAGAATGGATATGGCTTCACCAAGAGGAGTTTCAAAACATTTGCACCTTCAAGTAACCACAACGTTAAGTATTTAAGTGCAATAATGTTAGGCATATAGCCAAGTGGTGTAGAGTAAAATTTCTAGAGATAAGCAAGAACAAGAACATTTAGAGGAATCAAAAGGATCAGTTGAGAAAGAAGGTGGACAAAGGTAAATATCAGTGTATTTTGGTAGTAGAGATACTCCCACCCCAAAATTAACCACCTCAAGAGATGAGGTGGGGGAGGGGCTAAGCTAAGAGTCTCATCTTTAGCCCTAATCCCCAAAGGTGTCCCTTTGCCATTGATGACAAAGGGGGAGATATTTGAGTTAGGGGAGAGAATTCAATCGGGGGGAGCAATTTCTCGGGGGAGCATAACTATAAAAAGGAAAAGGAAATGGTAAAAAAAAGGGTTGTCATCAATGACAAAGGGGGAGATTGTTGGAAATTATGAGCAAGATTTGTTGTCATTGATGTCAAGAGAGTGTTGTTTTAGTTTCTTTATCATTAAGTTCATCAAGGTGTTTTTCCACAAGGAAAGGAAGAGGATTAAAGGAATAGGATATAATATTTATTTTTAAATATTATATGCGTAAAAAGACCTAAACATATTAAAGACCCAAGGCATGAAAGCAAGTAAAAGGAAACCCCAAGGAAAGTGAAGCAATTTAAAAGGAAATAATATTATTATAATATTTAATATTATAATATTATGGGTTACAAGTTAAGTTGAAGAAAATGAGGGCCAAGGAGTTATCAAATTACTTATCCTCAAAAAACCCATTACACAGATTTTGAAGGATTATAATTTAATTTATTTAAATTAAAATATTTTAACCATAGGTTAAAATTTAAATTTAAATAATTAATTAAGGTGCCAAAAGTTTTAAAATTAATATTTAAAATCTAAATTCAGATTAAAAAAAAGAATGTTGGGCGCGATGTGTAAGGATTATAATACAAAAGGGGGCATATTTAAAGGGAAAAAATCATTCATTCGATTAATTCCTCCATGGACAAATGATATTTGAATGCTATGCAAAAACGATTTCGTGCACTTCCTTGCAATGATAGAAGAGAAAATTCACATTTAATATTAAGGAAAAGACAAGGGTTAAGTGCAAACATTGTAATAAGAGGTTCCACCAGTGACGTTAGCACAAGTGGCAGTTGAGGCCAAGCAAGAGCATTGTGAGGGCAAGGAGGTGGGTTCGATTCACACACGCTTGTGCTTTGCAAAGGGAAGACATGTTTTTTACTTTCTCTAAATGGCAAGAGGAGTCATAAGGAATAAAACGTGATAGTCATGTGCATCTTGATTATTTTGTAAGGGCACTAGCCCAATCGGTGGCCTAGAATTGGGCTAAGGGTGTTTGAGGAGGTGAGGTTGTGAGTTCGAATTTCATGGAAAGACTTTTGGGCATGAGTCAAAATAAAAGGTATGCAAATTATGGTTTGATTTTTCAAAGGTTTTTTATATCCAAAAATTTGCTTTAAATGGTTGCATGAAATTAAAAGGTAGTTGATGAGTTTGTTAAGGGAGATATAATGTGTAAGAAAATTAAAATATTTTATTTTGATTTTGGTTGTTAGAATTTAAGTAGGGGGAGTGATAAGGTATGCAAAGGAACATTATATTTTGTATTTTGAAATAAAGCTACAATTGTGATAATTGTTTTGAAAGGAGAAATAAGGTGAATAAATAAAATAATTGTGCAAGTAAATTTCTAAATATTTTCTAATTATTTTGAAATTTGGAGATTATAAGGTGTACATGAAGACTTGATATTTTTGTATGGAGAAATAATTTTGGGAAAATATTTGAAGGAATTTTGAGAAAGATTTTTGTTATCTAACCATTGAGATTGGCAAAGAAGATTTGATTGTGGTTGAGATAGGTTTTGAGGTCAAATATCCATAAAAAAAAAGGTATGGGCATACCATCATTGTGAGTGAAATATTGTTTTGTTGAATGTTGTGAAGTGAAAGGTTGGAGTGAAAAGGATTATTTGATAAGCATTGTTGGAAATTTTTGAGTGAGTTTTAATGTGCATGATTTGGGTTTGTGTAAGATCATGAGTATCATTTTTATTGTTATGTGAAGTTGAGAAATATCTTGAGCTAGGGTTTGTGAAATATTATGAGTATAATTATTATGTGGGGACTATCTGAACTAGGGTTTGTGAAAGATCATGAGTATCATTGTTATGTGAGGTTGTTTGAGAACTATCTTGGAATTGGGTGTCTTCATGTGTATGAGAACTAGGGTTTGTGAAATATCATGAGTATCATTGTTATGTGAAAATTGAAATCATCTTGAGTTAAGATTTGAGTTTCAAAGTGTGAGTTTTTGGAAGTATTGTGAAACACTTGGTTAGGATTTGTATGCAAGTTGTGTTTCATTGAGTGGATGGTTGAGTGAATTTGATTGATCATTATTGATTGAGAGTATTGGAGTGATAGTTCAATATTTGTGAAACAAATTGTTCTTTATTTCTGAATTGATTTGAAGGAGATTGAGTGTTTTGTGAGTATGAAACATATTGAGTCTCTAACCATTATCTATATGTTTCTATAAGTTAAACAAGATTTGGAGTGAAACTTTTTTGTGTGATTGAAGAGGTTTTCTGAAAGGATTAAGTTGAGTTGTGTATGCAAGTTTTACAATTGATTTGAATAAGCTTTTGTGAAAGCTAGTGGATTGATTTGAGTAAGTCCTAGAGGGGACTTAAGGATAGATTTGAGCAAGCTTTTGTGAAATTTTGAGTATATTTGAGTAAGTCCTAGAGAGGACTTAAGGATATATTTTAGAAAGATTTTGTGAAAGCTTTTGAGCTTATTTGAGTAAGTCCTATAGTGGACTTAAGGATAGAGTTGATAATTTTTTTGTGAAAGATTAAGGATAGATTTGTGAGAGATTTTATGGAAACTTGTGATCAGATCAAGAGGTAAGTCTTTAGTGAAGACTTGTTGAGAAGGATTGAGTGGACAAGTGCTAGTGAGGACTTGTTGAGTTAAGATTTGAGGGAAGTCTTGGTGAAGACTTGTGCTAGAGCGAATGGACTATGTTCTAGTGTAGGAATTTTGAGAAGAATGATTGAGGGAAGATTTGTGCTATATTGAAGGACTATGTTTAGTGCAGATTTGAGATAGTTATTTGAGTAGATTTGTGCTAGATCTGAAGGACTGTGTTTAGTGTAGATTTGAGATAGAGTTTGAGTATATTTATGCTAGATCTAAGGATTGTGTTTAGTGCAGATTTGAGGATAGATATTGAGCAAATTTATGCTAGATCTAAGGATAGTGTTTAGTGTAGATTTGAGGATAGAAATTGAGGACAAGATTTGTGCTAGACCTATGGACTGTGTTTAGTGCAGATTTGAGATAGATATTGAGAATATTTGTGCTAGATCGAAGGATAGTGTTTTAGTGCAGATTTGAGATAGAGATTGAGCAAAGTTGAGAGCAAGCTTTGGAGGTGATAGAGCAAAGGATAGTAGTCTCTAGTGGATAGAGATCCATTAGCCATGGTAGTGAGGATAGAGGTATTCTGAGTGAGGACAAGAGTCTTTAGTGGAGAGATATCCATAATCTAGTGCAGTGGAGGTAGTAGTCTTCTAAGAGGATCACTAACCAGAGCAAAGGAGAATGAGTTCTCCTGTGGATAGAGATCCATGAACTAGTTGAGGGGATTGGTGTCTCCTATGGATAGGTATCCATGAACTTGATTAGGGGATTGGAATATCCTTTGGACAGAGGTCCATAAATATTGTAATAGGGAAGGATTCCCAAGATATTTGTTGAGAAAATTTTAGTGAAATATTTTCTCCGTGGAGTATCCCACATTGGGTGAACCATGCTAAATTGGTGTCTCTATTATGTGTGGTGATTTGTGCATTGCTTTAATTACTTTTGTTGATATTGCCATTGATAATATTAGATAATATTGTTTAAGAAAGAAAAGTAAAAAGTGGTCTTATACTTTTCACCCCCTCTTAGTATAATCTTGTGTTCTTCG